>CM029549.1:40395090-40400090 GCA_017141385.1 Sogatella furcifera
TTTCAGAAACAATAAATAAAAATAACAATGAGAAGAAAAAAAAGAGAACAATACAAGCAACCGGTCGAACCCACTGTTATATACAGGTATACAACTGTAGTATAGTCTGTCTAAGCAAAGAAGATCCTCTGGCAAGATGGGAAAATGACTCAAGTTCGGTCAATACTGGTTCAAAAATTATCAATTCGATCTCAAATTGTAGGGAACAATATGATCTACTATTAAGACCACATTTATAATTCTAAAATGAATATTGACCAAGCTGGAGTAATTTTCCGATCTTGCCAGAGGGTCTTCTTTGCTTGGACAGACTATACTATAGAGTTTTTGAGTGTATATACTGTAATTTTTGTGATTTTTTTTCTGTATAGTCTGGTCTAGCAAAGAAGGCATATTGGCAAGATGGAAAAATAACTCCAGCTCGGTCAATATTGGTTCAAAAATGATAAATTTGTTCTCAATCTATAGAAAACATTGTGATCTACCTTTTGTGACCAAATTTATCATTTTTGAACCAATATTGACCAAGCTGGAGTCATTTTTCACGTCTTGCCAGAATGTTTTCTTTGCCCGACCAGTCTATTTATGTATCTACAGACATGACATTATTATTTCTATGGTCGTGCCATTGAATGTTGAGCGGTCGTTTGTTGGTCATAAACTTGGCCGTTTTTTATGGTGCATTGAAGGTTATGTCTGTCACAGCGCTGTCAATAATTGTTCGCTACACCTTATGGTTTTATGGTTCCATGGCAATATCTCTCATTGTTATTACACGCTAATCCTTCCTAAGCTCAATTTTTCCTGAGCTATGTATGATCTATGGTTACGGTTCGTATACACAGTAGTCTGTCCAAGCAACGAAGGCATTCTGGCAAGATGGGAAAAAGACTCCAGCTCGGTCAATATTGGTTCAAAAATTATAAATTTGGTCTCAAATTGTAGGAAACATTCTACTCTACAATTTGAGATCAAATTCATAATTTTTGAACCATTATTGATCGAGCTGAAGTATTTTTCCCATCTTGCCAGAATGTCTTCTTTGCTTGGGCAAACTATAGTAACAGACGCCATTGAAACTGGCGGGTGGCGAATGACTGTTACTGATGCTCAACTCTGTCAGGACAGTCGGCGAGTGGTCTGCTAGAGCTTATCAAGTCGAGAGGAACCCCATCTAAACTGTTCTACGTTCGAAGATCGCTTTCAGACTGCCCTGACAGAGCTAAGCATCAATAACAGGCATTTTCCAATCGCCAATATTGTTGTATCAGCTTTAACTTTGGTGTGTAATGAGGGAGCTGTGTGATTTTAGTAGCAAGACAGTCTACTTTACTTTTGTTGTATAGTTCTGACTAAGAGGCAATAAGTAAGAGGCAATGTACTTGTCTTGGAGCATTGACAATCGACTTCACTCATAATTTATTGTATCTGGATTTACATTACTTGTTTTGTTGTAGAAGTTGTTTGTAGTTGTATGTGTTTGTATCCGGTAGGAGGCTGGTGACATCCAATATTTGTATTCAATAATATATTCATATAGGGATCGTAATATATTGAGGGTTGGTAACATTGGTAACTAATGGTTTGGCAAATACATATAACTGTCTGTTAAACGAAAATCAATCAGATTCAACTTATTTGAATGACGTCAACTATTATATTCTGCCCCATTAAATTTTCCAAAATTATCAAATTTTCAAAGTTCAGTATGTATTAGTTGTTCATGGGGATTTTCTATTGTCTATCGTTCAAATATTACCATCTGATTATTACCCTCTAATAGAATTTTTATTTGAAGCTTGTTTCGAACGGAGAAAGCTTCGTGTACTTACTGTACTATACAAGGGTTTTATTAGGATACTGTTGGGTGAATAATTTTCTTAAATGATTTTGATATTAAAACCAATTTAAATACAGAAGGCTACATGAATATATCAGGTGGAAAATAGGTTTTTACAATATTATAACAGTTCAAAGTTCCTCACTATCGATTTTTACTACTCTATACATTGATGTATCGAATCATCGATGTTTAGAGTAGCTTTGCTATCACTGAATGAAAAGAAGAAAAAGAGAAGAAATGAAGGGAAGATCAAGGAGCCGTCAAGTCTGCCAAGATATTTTTTATGGACAGCAGATCCCCACCGTTATTTATAAGCTGTATCACTTCCATTCTTTTTTGTCAAGTCAGAATTCCTTTTTTGAAACTTTTTTCCGCTGTTTTGGTTTTTCATTGTTGATCTGTATTCGACCTGCTCACATTCAGCTCTTCTTGTAATGTTGAAGTACGTATCAGGTTTCTATCATCTTCTTATTTAATTGCAAATGTGATTGAGAAAAATTTTGCGTTTGCGTTTGAGTTTGAGGAAATCGCATTCAGAATAGTCGAGTTTGCTAAAACATTGTCAATTGAGCTGTAAATAAAAATAAACTCATGTTTCCATAATACACCCAACGGAATGACAACGTCTATGGGTGCTGGTGGGTGAGGGGAGACTCTACTGTTCCAGTTTCCATTAATCTATTTTCATGCATTTTACTCTAATTATTGTAAAGTTTTACTCTCATAATAAAAGCGTAGAATATTGAGTAACATCACTTCACAATACTAAAAACATTAGTTTAGTGTATTACACAGTCACTTATTTTCCAAATTTGTTTCTCAGAGAAAAACATTGTACAATTTAAAATAACTTTTATGTAATTTGAAATAGTGCCTTCACTCTTAATTTAATCCAATTTGGAATCTTTAAACTAGTAAAGAGTAGGTAAGAAGCGAATATCACTATACAACATACCGGTACGTATGTTTGCAAAAATATCAACGTATGTCATAGTCTATTCAAGAAAAGAAAACATTCTGGCAAGATGGGAAAATGACTCTAAGTTGGTCAATATTGGTTAAAAATAATTTATTTTGTCTTAAATTGTTAGTCAAAATGTTTTGTATAATTTGTATATAGTTTAAAATAGTGTTTGCATTCTTAATTTAATCCTATTTGGAATCTTTGAACTATTGTAATACTGTATTTAAGGTAAAGAGTAGGTAAGAAGCGAATATCACTATCCAACATACCGGTACGTATGATTTACAAAAATATACGTACTATTCAATAGTTTATTCAAGCAAAGAAAATATTCTGGCAACATGGGAAAATGACTCTAAGTCGGACAATATTGGTTTAAAATTATAAATTCGGTCTCAAATTGTAGGTCAGAATGTTTTCTACAATTCGAAATCAAATTTATAATTTTTGAACCAATATTGACCTAACTGGAGTCATCCCCATCTTTCCAGAATGTCTTCTTTGCTTGGACAGACTCTACGTTAATGATTTCCTTTCTAATGATTTGCTTATCATATTAATGTAAATTCAATGAGAGTAGGGGAAGTATGATGGATTCGACCGACCTTAGCAATCAGGAGTGTAACTCAATTGAATAACCATATTGTAAGTTTACAGTTTAAACTGTAAGTAGTTATGATCTCTGATCAGCAATTATGAACCTCGAAAACGATCAAGGGTCGGTCTTGTCATTTTTCCAACTGTCCGAAAGGATCTTCTACTGTCTTCATTAGAATCGTTATGTTGTAACACAGACAGACAAGTGTAGTAGTGAGTATAAAGATAGTGATGCAGTAAACTTTTCTGATTTAATTCGGTTGTCAGATGTGTCGTTCTGTGTATGTAATTTGTTCTGAGCGCAGTGACTGTCCACAGAAATTATTTCAGCACCATCAGTCCTATATGAAACAGCAGGCCAGATGTTTCTGTTCAAACGAAATGATGTTGTTCTGTTTTGCTTGGCAAATGATAGCGCTTTGAAATTATCCAAATTCATCAGTCGGTCAATTTAGAACTGTTCGGCTATCTTTGTCTGTCTGCCTACTCACTCAATTCGCCTTTTTTCCTTCTTATTCTTTTTCTTCTTCTTTTTTCTTCTTCTTCTTCTTCTTCTTCTTCTTCTTCTTCTTCTTCTTCTCTTTCTGTTTCTCTTCCTTATTCTTTTTTATTATTTTTTCTTCTTTTTTCTTTTTCTTTTCCTTTTCCTTCTTCTTTTTCTTTTTCTTCTTCTTCTTCAACTTCAAGTTCTTTTTCTAAATTATCATCCTCTTCTTAATATTATTTTTCTTCTTCCATATATTCTATTTCCTTCTTCTTTATAATGTTTTTTCTTTTCTTCTTCATCGTCGTCTCCTTTTTTAATGCTCCATCCTTGTTCTTTGTATATTTGTTCTTCTTCTTTATTTTCTTTTCCTCCTTCTTCAAATTATTATTTTATCATTCTTTTCATGCTTTTGTCCTTCTTTTTTGTATGATTCTATTTTTCTTCACAATATTTTTTCCGAATTCTTTTTCTTATTCTTCATTATATTATTTTTCTTTCAGTTTTTATCCTTTCTCTTCTCTTTTATGACATCGTCTTCTTTTCCTTCTTCTTCTTCTTTGTCTTCTTCTTCTTCATCTTCATCTTCTTCTTCTTCTTCTTCTTCTCCTCCTTCTTCTTCTTCTTCTTCTTCTTCTTCTTCTTCTTCTTCTTCTTGTCCTTTTCCTTCTTCTCCTTATCTTGTTCTTCTCCTCCCTCTTACTCTTCTTCAAATTCTCTCTCACATTTTAAATGTTTTTCGCATCTCTTCTCCTCCTTTTTCTTATTCTTATTTTTCTTCTCTTTCACCTTCTCCTTCTACTAGATCGTTTTCTGTCTGAATAACTTATTCAATACTTGCAAAGCATCATTTGCTACAATTTTTTTGCAGCTACGCACACGTTCTGTTGATTCTATTTTTGTAGTTTTTTATATTGATAGCATCAAATTTGCCAAGTAATAAATTTAGCAAGTTGAGAATCTTATAATAACTCGGGAATCGAGAATAGAATCAATGATTTCTTATCTAGACAAAATTACTATAGACTATCCAAGCAAAGAAGACCCTCTGGCAAGATGAGAAAATTACTTCAGTTCGGTAAATATTGGTTCAAAAATTATTGATCTGGTCT